>CAUYQU010054633.1:0-11725 GCA_963574635.1 Cheracebus regulus | reverse complement strand
AGGCAGGAGAATTGCTTGAACCCAGGAGGTGGAGGTTGCAGTGAGCCAAAATCGTGCCACTGTACTCCAGCCTGGGTGACAGAGTGAGACTGTTTTAAAAAAAGAAATCCAGGTGTCATTGACTTATGTTTTTGTTTAAGGTTTGTAGTGAATACAGAAGCTGGGACTCAAAACTAGGCTGTTCCACAGCCCATGGCGTGCAGGGGACAATGAGTGAAGACACCACTCTCTGCGCCTGGGCACAGGAACTGAGGGAGATGGCCCATGGCCCAGAGAGGTTCTGATTGAGGTTCAGCACGTGTGGCCACAGAGGAAGCGTGGATCCTCCACCTTTGTGCTCAGGGCCCCTTTATCCCAGAAGTGAGATGGAAACTGCTGGGTGTCAGGAAAGCAGGAGCTCCTGCCATTATGGAATTCCCTTGAAAACAATAAGACTGGGATCCCCAGGGCTGGGCAAGTTGCCAGGCCAGGACTGGGAGCAGGGCCGACACCCACTGGTTGCTGTGGGAAGGCCTGGCCAGTGTGGATCAGAGTAATGAGTCACCCCACCGCCCACCACAGTCCCCCATCCTCGCAGACAGACAGCAACGTCTGTCTCAACTGCACATGCTGTTTCTCTGGACTTGTTGACCACACCCAAAGGTGGAGTTTCTGGCAAAGGGGTCTGGAATGGCCTCTCCTGTATCATTTTAAAGGGACTTAACCCAAGCCTGCTTCAGGATGCTACCCTGACCCAGGGTAAGGCCATAGGTAAAACCCTATCCCAGCTCAGGTCAGTTTTCTGCCAGAGTTGGGTCACTGTCTTTATTAAAGAGTGGTTTCTCTTATCTGTCGTTCTCATTGACTGTGGTCTCCATGATGCATGTAGTTTTCATTCACTCTGTAATGCTTGAATTGCCTTTTGGGTAACTTCCGAAATGAAACGAGGACCGCTGTCACTCTGTGTAGTGCACGGGAGTCCGAACTTGGGAATGATTTCTGTGAATAATGTCTTAGCTGTTTCTGTGGCTCTTTCAGACTTGGTGGTGTATGCTTTTACCCATCCTGAAAAGGTATCTATAAATACCAGCAGGGCTGGGTGCAGGGGTTCACACCTATAATCCCAGCACTTTGGGAGGCCAAGGCAGGCAGATCACTTGAGGTCAGTAGTTCGAGACCAGCCTGGCCAACATGGCAAAACCCCGTCTCTACTAAAAGTACCAAAGATAGCTAGGCGTGGTGGCATGCACCTGTAGTCCCAGCTGCTTGGGAAGCTGAGGCACAAAAATTGCTTGAACCTGGGGTGGGCGGAGGTTGTAGTGAGCCAAGATCAAGTCACTGTACTCCAGCTTGGGCGACAGAGCAAGACTCCATCTCAAAGAAAAAAAAATACTGGGAGGAATTTATGAATTTATGCCACTGGCTGTAGGCATCTGAGTGAAGTCCACCTGCCAGTCTTTAAAAGAGCACAGTCCTTTGTGTTGCATTCCTCTGTCAGCAGGATTATGTTCAGTCTTGGGGTTTTTTGGCACACAAAACATACCCCTGTGTAATTGTCTCAATAGCTTTCCAAAGGTGTGGGCCCCTGAGATGTGGCCACACAAGGTCTGCAAGGGCGTCTCTCTCGTAGTGTGATCTTTCATGCAAATGTTTGAAAACTGGATAGACTACGGCTTTGGGGAGTAAGACTGTTCCCTAAGCATCAGTTTTCCAGAATGGATCTGAGTCTGTTTTATCAAATTCCTAGTCCCCAGGCATGCTTCTTGTTTTGCTCAGTGTAACAGGGTTTGAAATCTGACAAGTCCAAATGGGGAATTAAATCTCCCAGCAGCTTTCTCAGCTGCCTAATTTCCTCTAGTTGTCAGTGAGTCACCTTTTTGGTGCTGGGGCGTAATGGAGGCCTGGGTGAGCAGAGCAGCCTCCTCTAGCAGAGCTAAAATTTTCACTGGATGTTTAATATCTTAATTTCCTGATGTCAAGAGGCCTCTCTCGTTCCAGATGGCCCCATGAGCATGCATTACCATGAAGGCATACTTAGTGTAAGCACTTTCCCTGGGATAGCTCCATGGCCCTGGTGAGGGTAATTAGCTCAGCCTTTTGTGCAGAGGTACCAGCAGGAAGGGCAAGGGCTTCTTTTGCCAGGTCAGTAGTTGCCACTGCATACTGGGCTTGGCGCTGTCCAACCTCCATGAAACTGCTCCCATTGGTGTAGAGAGTTCTCAATCTGGGGCACTTACTAGCTGGTCTGTCCAGTCTGGTCTGCTGGAATAGACTGCATAAAGGATTTTTTCAAACTGAGTCTCACTCTGTCCTCCCAGCTGGTGTGTAGTAGCGCTATCTTGGCTCACTGCAACCTCCACCTCCTGGGTTCAAGCCATCCTCATGCCTCAGCCTTGAGTAGCTGGGATTGCAATCGTGCACAACCACACCTAGCGAATTTTTGTGTGTTTAGTAGAGACAGGGTTTTACCATGTTGCCCAGGCTGGTCTCAAACTCCTGGGCTTAAGCAATCCACCGACCTCGGCCTCCCAAAATGCTGGGATTATAGGGGTGAGCCACCTTGCCTGGCCTGCATTAAGGATTTTTAAACAGCCATGCTGTAAATCAGAATTGGGTCCTGTAGCTGGGAGCAGTGTGGTGGGATTTAGAGGTGGAGTAGTTTTCAAGGTAACATTTGGGTCATCCAAGAGAATGGCCTGGTATTTGCCCATTTGCCCTGCAGTGAGCCATAATCTCCCTTTTGTTTTAGCAAAATCAATACCTGGTAGGGCACAAACACTGTAACTGACTGTCCTAGAGAAAATATTTCTGCCTCTCGCAAAACTATACAGGTAGCTACCACTGCCTGAAGGCAGGACGGCCACCCCTTGGTTGTCTGATTCAATTGCCTAAATAGGCTATGGATGACAGGGTGCCTCCTGCATTTGAATTCACATGCCCAAACTGACTCCATGTTTTTTATGTCTAAAGTTTGAATGGCTTCTGGAGGTCTGGTATCCCCAATGCTGGGGTTATTATTAATTTATCCTTAAAGGGTCTGAGTCTAGTCCCTGTAAGGCTTTCTAAAGTGGTTTGGCCTCAGCCCAAAATTAGAATAATTGGTGAGCTTCTTCCTCAATTGAAATACAGAAAAGATCATCTTTAAGATCCAACACTGAAAACCATCTGTAGTTTCCAAGCATGGCACTTAGTAGAGGGGTTAGACCCAGTTGGGTGAATATCCTGGTCTATCTCATTAATTGCTCTTAAGTTCTGGCCCAATCAGTATTCATCACAGTTTAGCCTTTTTACAGGCAGAATGGGGGTATTACATAAGAACCTACAAGGACCAATTGGCCCATTTCTTAAAAATTTTTTGCGAAATTGGTTGTTTCTTTTAAGGCCTTCTTTTTTAGTGGGTTTTGTTTTTCTGGGGCACCTTAATCCCTTTATTTAATTCTATATGCACTGGCTGTATAGTTTTAGCTTTTCCCAGAGTTCTAACTGCTACAACTACTCACTTTTTTGTAGATTTCTAGAGGGAAAAGTTTTTTTTCCTTTTCTTAGAGGGTAAGCAACATCTGTAATCAAAGCGTTTGCTCTGGGGGAACCTGCAGGCAACACTGCTGTTCCTCAAGGGAGGTTACTTGAGCATTTTATTTGCATAGTCGGCCTCATCCAAGCAGAGGGATGGGGCATTCTGACATACAGATAAACCATGGCTTAGTTCCAGATCCCCCAACTGAAAACTTATATTTCAAAGGTTGAAAGAAAGGCTTTTTGCTGGATACTCCCTGCTATTCCTGTCACAGGTGCTGTTATTCTTGTGCCCTGTGCTTCTGGTGTTAAGAATTGAGTACGAACCCCCATATCAACCAGGAAATTAGTAAGTTTGCTTTCCACTGTCAATAATATCCAGGGCTCTTCTGGGGAAATGTCAATCTGTTTTGAAAGACCTAAGGGAGCCCGTGGGCATCCCCATTATCACATCTCTGTCCCAGCATCTGTTTGTGACCTCTCTCGGGTGTATTCTGGTCTTCTTTGGCCCCTGTCTCTTTTATTTTTGAACAGTTGGCCTTCCAGTGGCCTTCCCCCATGCAGTAAGCACATTTTTTGTGGCTTAGGGGCTTGCCCTGGTTCCTAGGGCTTTGAGGAACCCTCCTGTGCCATATATGCAGGGGCAGGTGGTTGTTCCTTTTCTCCCTTGTTGTCTCTATGGTTAGACACCTGGAAAGCAATATCCACCAGCTGATCTGGGATCATTTCCAGCACCTCATCATATTTTTCTAATTTCTTCCTTATGTTGGAGGCACTTCTCTGAATAAATGTCACATTTAGTAGCCTTGAGTTCTCAGACTTCTCAGGGTTTAGGCCTGTATAACTACAAAAAGCCTGGATTTGTTCTAAGAATTCAGAAGGGTCCTCATTTGCCTTCTGGATGACTGGACATTGTTCAGGCAATTTTGCTTGGGTATTCCCTTTCTGAGTCCAACAAGGACACATTTACAGCAGCGTTCTAGGCAAGCCATGTCGTTTGCTTGGTTGGGGTCCCAGTGAGGGTTTGTACCTGGAATGTCCATGGCAGGATGGGGAGTATTTTCTGGGTTGGTTTTTATGGAGGTGGTGCACCTCCTCATTTGCCTCTTCAATTGCTAATATCTTTTTATTTGCCACTAAAAGCATATTCAGGAAGGTTTATATATCTGCCCAGGTGGATCAAGGGGTGGCAAAAATGGATTTTAAAAGGTCCACCATCCTCTTGGGATCCTCCCAGTAGGGTGGATTGGAACTTTTCTAATTTAATAAGTTACACATTAAAAATGAGCAGTGCATCTAACAATGTCCCGCAGGTTGTTCATTTTTATCTCAACCTCCTACTGGCAAATCACCTAAGTGGAAATTGCCCAGCCCCAGTCCTACTTTCGCCCTGTCCAAACTGGGTACCCTGCCAGATCTTTGAGGGGGAGACCATTCCAGCTCCCTCATCATACTTAGAAGGGGGTGTGGCCCCGTCTTTCTTTCTTTCTTTCTTTCTTTTTTTTTTTTTTGAGATGGAGTCTCTCTCTGTCACCAGGCTGGAGCACATCTGGCACAATCGCAGCTCACTGCAGCCTCTGCCTCCTGGGTTTGAGCAATTCTCTTGCCTTAGCCTCCCAAATAGCTGAGATTACAGGTGCATGCCACCATGCCCAGCTAATTTTGTATTTTTAGTAGAGATGGGGTTTCACCATGTGGGCCAGAATGGTCTCCAACTTTTGACCTTGTAATCCACCTGCCTCAGCCTCCAAAGTGCTGGGATTACAGGCATGAACCACCGCACCCAGCCCAGCCCCGTCTTTCAAATCCACTTCTTCATAATGTGGGGTGGAGGTAGTTGGCATGGCAGCTAAGAAAGCAGCTGCTGGCCCCATGGGAATGAACTGTGTTATGGGTGGAGTTGCCACAGCATCCCTGGAAGAAGTCTCTGGGTCTGACTTGGCCAGGGGAAGGGTGGCTGCTGGCGGAGCCACAGCTGCCTCAATGGGACCTATAGTAGCTGGTGGGTTCAAGCCTATAAAAGGGCTAAATCTTTCTTGTCCTTTTTTCCTGACTTTGACTATCTGGAAACACTTTCTTCACATCTCCCTGCATGGCTAGTATCCTGTGGCCCCCTTCCTGTCCTGAGTCCTGATTTCATGATAGCGTAAAAGACTGGGTGTAGGGTAGTTTGCCCCATTTCCTTTCTCTCTGACAAAGGTCCTCTAATGTTATCAAAGTCCAATACTAGGTACTTACATTCTGGGGCCAAAATCTATTATCACCC
The DNA here is from genome assembly GCA_963574635.1 of Cheracebus regulus. Lineage (NCBI taxonomy): Eukaryota > Metazoa > Chordata > Mammalia > Primates > Pitheciidae > Cheracebus > Cheracebus regulus. The sequence goes on along the minus strand of CAUYQU010054633.1, from coordinate 5,964 downwards.
AGGTAGTACTGGGTCTAAATAGTATTATTACAGTAATAAATCATCTTTTTTCTAGTCATAGGCTCATAAGTATATTCCTTCCAATTAGCCAGAATATTCTCTAGGGGAATTTCAGAGGAAATAGAGACTTTTTTGCCCATCCTAACTCAGTATCTGCACATATGCCATTCAACTTCCCAAAGCAGTGATGGTGGTCACCTTTCAAGTTCTTGCTTTTATTCCACAAGCTGTATCCTGCTATCAAGCCTCTAGTAGATAGATGAATTAAACTAACTTCACACAACCAGTGTACATAAAGTCACACATGAAGATTGTCTTACCATTCTCACCCCAAGTCTATAGTGTTGGTTTTTTTCAAAAAGAGAAGGAAAAAGAAGAAAGAAGAAAGAAAAGAAAGAAAAAAAGAAGAAAGAAAGACTCAATTTTAAGTCTTCAGCATATACTTTTTAATCTTTATTATTGACTAATATACAATGTAGATATGATTTAAATAAGTAGAAACAACTAATATGACTAAATACTTTTTAAAAACTATATTTTTTTCTCTTCAACTGATATCAGCTTTGCTTTTCTATTCTGGGATTAAACATACTACAGGCTCTTCTTTGAGTTCAGTCTTGCAGAACAGACATTACTCTAGGGCTGCTTAACATGAACAGTCATGATGGGCAATTTGCTATTTATAACCTTCCGCCTCTGCTCTTGTGTAACTAACTCCTTCTGTGAACCCTTCAGCTTGTCTCTGTCTCTCCATTCCCAAGGTCTTTACTGGACAATCAGGGCCCAGGGAAGAATATCCAGGTAGGGTCCCTGGAGCCAGAAACAAACACCTGGAGGGGATGGAGCTGGCAAGTGTGGAACTAAGGTTCAAAATCAGCTTATGGAGTGAGGTCACCCAAACCTCCTTAGCATCATTTGGAAAAGGCAGGAACCAGGCACAAAGGCTCCGGCCAGGGGCAGAAGGCACTCACTGAGAGCAAACAGGCTCAGAAGAGAGGTTCAGAGATGGGCCGCAACTTTCCTTGAAAAGCCAAGACACAGAGCCCAGGGCCCAGCCCCAACTTTTCCCATAAATGCAGCAGGATCAGGGCTGACACAGGTTCACTTGGTTGGAAGCAATTGTCAGTCCAGGGCACCTACTGCTTCACCACCCAGAGATTCTGACTTAGTTGGCCCCCCACCCCACCCCATACACACAGCAACAGCTTTTGATTCTTTTTTTAAATCCCAGATGATTTGACTGAGTATCTACGGTTGAAAATCACTACTCTAATATCATCATGCAGATTCCATAGCTGGGAAACAGGTTACCAAAATGTAACCACTGCTTTAAGCTGCTCCTGCTTAGTAGCAGCAGGTCTTGCAGCCAGCTTTGGCATCTCCCCAATTCCAGCTCTTCCTGTACACGGTGCTCAGGTTTCCCCGCACTGGTTCATCAAAGCTTAGCGTGGAAGGTTGGGCTCCCATATATTGGACACAGCAGAGTCCTGTGAAAGTCAAAATGGATTCTCAGACAGAGATGCGTCTGGAGGGAGAGGTCCTGGACAACAGACTACCTCACCCTGAAGGTGTCCAGTAGTGTGCCTCCTTGACTATTCACCCTGGCCTGAGGATCAGCCTGCAGCTTCCCGTGGCTGCTTGCTACCCACATGCCCAGAGGACAGTATTCTAAAGCCCTTCCTGGCAACCCATGACTCATCTCACTACTGCCTGGCCATCAGAGAAATTAGAAATCAGAAGGCAACTGAGATGTGTAAACCAGAGTATAGAGTTAGGGTTCTTAGTTGCAAGCCATAGAAATTGACTCTGACCAACTTAAGCAAGAAACGTGTTTAAAGAACACTGGTAGCTCATAGAATGAGTTCAACAACCAGGTACTGGGAAAGATAGAGAGAGTGGCTCTAGAGATCACAGTGGCAGAAATCTGTGGACTTTCTCTTACAGGGTATTACTTTCAGGTGACATAGCTCCATCCACCTTCTCTTCCTTGTGCCATCACTCAACAGTCAAATTCCAAGGAGACAGGATCTGATTGGTCCAGCCTGGTAATGCGCCCACCCATTCAGGCAGCCAATGGGGGTGGAAGTGGGTTCCTATGAGTGGCAGCTCTCCAGGAAGCACATAGTAGGAGCAAGGGGCAGTTCTTCCAAAGAAAAGGAAAGAATGGAAGGAGGAAGATGCAGGAAAGAGATGGTCACTCCCTAGTTACCATGATGGGGGTATCCTGGGTGGAGGAGTCAGCACATTTCCCTTGCTGTGCTATCACACAGCGTGAACTATGAATGCACATTTTCTGTGTGGGTATTTGCCCCTTTCCTCCCCGCCTGTCCTAGAGGACTCAACTCCAAAGGAAGCTGGCAGGAATCCTCACTTCACCAAGTTTTAGAGCAATCAGGAGTAATTTATTGCATCCCTGATTTTGCAGACTCAGAGTCCTATCCTTCAATGTGGAGACTCAACCTGGTTGGCCAAGACCCCTCAGGCAGAACATGTCTGCATCAGGGACTGGTCACAAACCAAGACAGAGCCATACCTTTGAGGCAGTGGGGAGCCCAGGCAGAATCATGTGCCTCTAGGAGGCACAGGTTGAGGGTGCACTCCCTGAGCTGCATGGGAGAGGGTACAACAGAGCACTGTAAATGCCTTTAACAGATCCAGGGCCATTGCCAGGATGAAGAAAGAGGGTGATGAAGACGACTAGAGGCTGTGGACCAGATTAATTCCTGATTCCCAGGAAAGTATCTAGAAAGAGAAGGGCATGGACAATGATTTTTAAGCCCTCTAAGCCAGACTGAGAATTTCTAAAAGAACTGACCTTCCTCCTGGAGAGGAAGAATTTTCCCTGCAGGAAATGTTCTGAAGCACCTGTTGGGGTCTGCCTTCTGGGGCAAGAGGCTTTCTACCAGAGCCACCTGCCTTGGCTGGCACTTGGCAGGTGTCAGAGGCCATCAGGTAGGGATACCTCTAACTGAGCAGCCAAATTCAAAGGGCCCCAGTACCCAGCAAACAGTTGGGGGGCCCAGTGCAGAGACTGAGCTGGAGGAGAAATCTGAACCCACAGCAAGGCTAGAGGAAGCAAGGGGAAGAATCGGGACAGGCCCCCAGCCAGGGGGAGGGAGGAGAGAATTCTGCCCAGTGTGCAGGCCCCTCAGCTGTCCTGAGAAGTCCTGGGAAAGTCTCACCCACAGAGCAGGCAGTTTGAGTGGTGCAGACACTGACCAGAGTTATTCATTTTGGGGAGAGCCTAGTTCCCCTCTTCTTTGTGGGGACACAGACTTATTGGGAAGAAAACTGTGGAAGAACAATGTTTGAAGAATAATACTTGATTTTTTTCTTCGAGTATTTTCCTCTTTCATTCCTTCCCTTCATGGTGAGAGGATAGAAAGCAAAATACCTGTAAACTTATCACTTGCCTTTTTTTCTTCTTCTCCTTTGCATCTGAAGGTCTTACCCATGCAGGAGTTAATCTGGGCACCTCAGAGAAAAGAGCATTATTTGTAGAGAGAGGCTTTCTCCCTGCAAGTAGTTGGTTGGACGGTTGGGAGGTGACTAGTAGACAAGAAACATTGCTGGGCGGATCCGAGATGGCCGAATAGGAACAGCTCTGGAGTGCAGTTCCCAGCGAGAACAACACAGAGGGTGAGTGATCTCCACATTTCCAAATGAGTTATTACTGCCCACAGACCAGGAGATTTCTGGGCTGAAAAGCACCCTGGGTTTCCAGCATGGCTGTTTCAGCTGGCACAGCAGGTCTCCACACAAAAACTCACACAAATCTGAGCAGCCATTTCAACAGGCACCTGGAATGCCTGGGAGACAGAGCCACCCATTCAACAGAAAAAAAGGGGCTGGAACAGGGAGCCAGGTGATCTGGCTCGGCGGGTCCCACCTCCAGAAGACCAGCAATCTGAAACACTCTAGATTGACAGTTTCGCAGCAAGAGCAGCTGGACCTGGGACAGTCCAGCTCTGTTGGGGGAAGGGCATCTGCCAGTACGAAGGCAGTCCGTCATTACCAAGGCATCCACCACTACCGAGGCATCGCCATTACCAAGGCAGTCCGCCACTACCAAGGCAGTCCACCACTACCAAGGCAGTCAACCACTACCAAGGCAGTCCGTCATTACCGAGGCAGTCGGCCATTACCGAGGCAGTCTGTCATTACCGAGGCAGTTCACCATTACTGATGCAGTTCTAACTGTACCTCTGTAAACAAAACCACAAGGAAGTTCACACAGCAGCTGGGCAGAGCCCACAACAGCTCAGCAACGCCTCTGCTGGCAGACTGTGACTAGGCTACTTCCTTGCTGGGCAGGGCATCTCTGAAAAAAGACAGCAGCACATCAGGAACTTATAAATAAAGCCCCACCTTCCCAGGACAGAGCATCTGGGAAAAAAGGTGGTTATGAATTCTACCACAGCAGACTTAAATGTACCTGCCCAGCAGCTCTGAATTAAACAAAGGAGCTCACAGCTCAGCACTTGAGCTCCCATAAGGGTCAAACTGTCTCCTGAAGCAGCTCCCTAACCCCTGTGTATGCAAAGAGACACCTCATAAAGGAGAGCTCAGACTAATATCTGGCAGTTATCCTTCTGGGACAAAGATAACAGAAGAAGAAACTGGCAGAAACCCTTACTGTTCTGCAGCTGCCACAGGTGATGCCCAGGCAAGCAGAGTCTGGAGTGGACCTCCAGCAGTCCTACAGCAGGAGGGCCTGATGGTTAGAAGGAAAACTAAACAACATAAAGAAAGAACTTCCTCATCAACAAAAAGGACATCCACTCAGAGACCCCATCTGAAAATCACCAACTACAAAGACAACAGGTAGGTAAATCCACAAAGATGGGAAGAAACCAGTGCAAAAAGGATGAAAACACCAAAAACCAGAATGCCTCTCCTCCTCCAAGGGATCACAACTCCTCACCAGCAAGGGAACAAAGCTGGATGAAGAATGAGTCTGATGAATTAACAGAAACAGGCTTCAGAAGGTGGTAATAACCAACTTCTCTGAGCTAAAAGATCATGTTCTAACCCAATGCAAAGAAACTGAGAAAGTTGAAAAAAGGTTTGACGAAATGCTAATGAAAATAAACAGCTTAGGGAGGAATATAAATGAATTGATAGAGCTGAAAAACACAACACAAAAACTTCACTAAGCATACAAAAGTTTCAATAGCTGAATCAACCAAGCAGAAGAAAGGATATCAGAAATTGAAGATCAACTCAATGAAATAAAATGAGAAGGCAATATCAGAGAAAAAAGTAAAAAGAAATGAACAAAGCCTCCAAGAAATATGGGATTATGTGTAAAAACCTAATCTACATTTAATAGGTGTACCTGAATGTGATGGAGAGAATGAATCCAAGCTGGAAAACACTCTTCAGGATATTATCCAGGAGAACTTCCCCAACCTAGCAAGGCAGGCCACCTTTCAAGTCCAGGAAATACAGAGAACACCACAAAGATATTCCTCAAGAAGAAGAATCCCGAGGCAAATAATCATCAGATTCACCAGGGTTGAAATGAAGGAAAAAATACTAAGGGCAGCCAGAGAGAAGGTTCGGGTTACCCACAAAGGAAAGCCCATCAGACTCACAGCAGATCTCTCAGCAGACACCTACAAGCCAGAAGAGAGTGGGGGGGGCAATATTCAACATCCTTAAAGAAAAGAACTTTCAACCTAGAATTTCATATCCAGCCAAACTAAGCTTCATAAGCAAAGGAGAAATAAAATCCTTTACAAACAAGCAATTACTGAGAGATTTTGCCACAACCAGGCCTGCCTTACAAGAGCTCCTGAAGGAAGCACTAAACATAGAAAGGAACAACCAGTACCAGCCACTCCAAAAACATACCAAATGGTAAATAGCATCAACACAATGAAGAAACTGCGTCAACTAATGGGCAAAACCAGCTAGCATCAAAATGGCAGGATCAAATTCACACATAACAATATTAACCTT
>CAUYQU010054630.1:0-19175 GCA_963574635.1 Cheracebus regulus | reverse complement strand
ATCCTCAAGTACTGGTTTCTCTCTTGCTTGTGTAGGAGCACTTAACGACACCTGGAATACTCTAGTTTCCTGGGAGTAAAAGAAAAAGCTATGCAGGAGGTGATGTCAGCTACATGGCAGAAGTGGAAGCTCCTGACTCTTATTCCACCCAAGAATGTCTTAAACAAACATCTATTTGAAATACCCTAGCTTGGCTGTGATGAATAGATTTCAAATGATTTTTGCCAACTCCATTTTACCTACCCTGAGCTATGTAGGGCATTCTGTTCTAAGAACTTTGTAGTCTGAGACACCTGGCATCTTTGTAACCAATTTTCTGAGAAACAGGGCCCACTGGCCCATACATCCTATACCTGCAGCTGTGTAACTGCCTACCCCACATCCTAACTAAAAAACAACTTTAAATAAAATTTTGTTATAAAACAACCCCCCTTCCCCTAACCTACTCCTTCTGCTTCTGTAATAATACTTCCCTCTAACCCTAAACTAATATAAAAATGTTAACCGCCCTTAGTTCTGGACCAAGAGGTTTAAGCTCTAGCTAACTCTTGGATGCCAGCCATTAAAGCAGACTCTCAACAAACCCAAAGCATAGCACTTCTGTTTAAACTCACTCAGGTATAACATATTCATGAATCAGCTCCTCCTGGAAGAAAATGAGAGACCAACAAAGGGACTCCTACTCACCAGGCAACAAAGAAAACATTCACATTGAACAAGTAAGAAAAGTTGCCACACACTGGAGCATGGACCCCCCACCTTGTGCTCTGCACCATACAGTTAGAAAAGGAATATCAACAACTCAATTTCTCCTTGTGGAGAGGAGTTTTTGTATCTCATGGAAAGCATCCAAAGTTTAAGATTTCCTGTGCTTTGGCTCTTAATTCACTAATTTTGGAAGCAGAGGAGATTAGACACATGAGAATATTTCCGTATCACAGGAAAAAAAAAATGGTTTGATAGAAGTGCTGAAGAGCTTCCAGAAACTTCATTCCCTAATAGCAGTTCAGAAAAGGGGCTGAAAAAAATGCAGCCCCCTTTTTCTCCCCACTCTTCCAGCAGCTACTTGGAGTTCTGGCTTCTAAAAAAGTTGCAATCTGGCTTCTAACAAACTTACATCACACACTCCTCTAGCCAGTTCCCATTGCTTACCCCAGTGATAAATCCAGGTACATTAATTACTCTTAGAACAAGTTTGTCCACACAAACATGAGTGCCCTAAATTTTACAACTTTCATTCAGGGGCTCTATCTTAAAGCTCTTTGTTCTGGGAGTAGAGGGCACAAAATTTATCCAGAGGCAATATAGACCACAAGAAAACATGGCAGGTTTATATGGGCGTGTAAGCACTTCCCGCAGCTTCATTGCCCAAGAGCAGTGCAGAGAAAAGGTTTTTAAAATGCAGCTCCCTGTTTATCCCCAGAAAGGTTTAAGTCATCCATCAAGTGCTACAACTTTTACAGTTACCTCTAACAGGACTCCATCCTGAAACTCTTAACTCTCACAGCAGAACATGTTAGGAATATACCAATCTGCCTAGATCATAAAGCAAAGAGGTGGTGGTCTTAAGATTGTATGTAAAAACACCATAGACTACACCAAATTGGAGCAGTGCAGAAAAGAGAAGAGAATGTCTGATTTCCATTTCTCTCCAGAAAGGGCTTAGGGCACATGCTTCCACTGGCTACTTAATAACCTGGTTTCTATCGAGCTTGCACAGGGCAGCTAATGATGCAAACAAACAATAATCTTCCCACAGTCTAAGGCAAAATTTAGGACTTCATGAGGTTCATCTCAGTGATTAATTCAGATTTCCCATTCTTCCTGGACCAAGTTTAGCCATACCTTCAAACGTCATTACATCTATAGCCCTGATCAAGACATTGTCTCTTTAACAAATTCACTCTGGGAGATGATAGGGATTTGAATTCCTGAAAGGCCCTACATCACATAATACAAAAAGGTGGTAATACAATGAACTCATTTTCAGCAGCTACCTCTTCAGCATCATAGTGTGCAGCCTGAATATTAGTACAGGCATCAGCCACAGGGTCCTTACCTGGTGGAATACAGTGAGACTGTGAGATAAGCCCCCACATTTACTTTCACTATGAATGCAGAAAGAAGTGAAATACACAGCCAATGTCTCAATATTTTAAGCGACATGTAGAGAGCCTGGCTCCTACCTTATTTGTGCTAGGTACTGACAAGATGTGACACATTCTGACCTTCAGAGGACCACCAAGAATAAGAGACAGCAGTGTGCACAAAGACTTGAGAGGCACATGAAAATTTTTGGCTGGAAAAATTAGTGAGATCTTTCTACTCTATGACACCAGTCTGAAAAGACTGAGAATGGCCATTGTTTTATCCATTGCACTGAAACACAGTGAGTTAAAGAAAAGAAAAAAAAAAAAGAAATGAGAATATACTCCAAACAAAAGAACATGATGAGTCTCCAGAAACTGACATGAGGGAAGTGGATTTACTCAAGAAGGAATTCAAAATATGGTCATAAAGATACTCACTGAGGTCAAAAGAGAAATGCAACAACAAATTGACCAATTCAACAAAGAGGCTGAAAGTGTTTTAAAAGTACCAAACAAAAGGCACAAATTTTAGAATACCATAAGTGAAACGAAAAATTTTAAAGAGGTATTCATCAGCAGACTATATAAAGTAGAAGAGTTAGTGAACTTGAAGGCAAATTACTGAAAATCATCTAATCTGAGGAGCAAAACAAGTATGTAAATAAATAAATGTGAAGCTAGCTTAAGATCCAGATGGGATGCCATCATGTGAAATAGCATACGCATTATCAGCATGTAAAAAATAGAATGAGACACAGTAAAATAGAAACATTTTCAAAGAAATAATAATAGAAAACTTCCAAAAAGTGGGGAAGACATGGAAAACAACTTCCAGAAATCACAAAGGAAATCAAATAAGCTTAATAAAACATACTGATTTGGAGAGATAACATAATCAAATTATCAAAAGTTATCGATGAAGTGTTGAAAACAGCAAATAAAAAGTTAACAGTCACACAAAATGGAATTTCTACAAGACTGTCAGTGGATTATTCAACACAAACCTTGCAGGCCATAAGGAAGTGGAATGATATACTCAAAATTCTGAAAGAAAATTACCGCCAAACAATAATTCTAGATTCTACAATTCTGTCCTAAAAACAAAGGAGTACTGCACTCCAGCCTGGTGACAGACCAAAACTACATCTCAGTTAAATAAAAAAGAAAGAAAGCAAGAGAGAAAAAATCAGAGGAGTGATAAAGTCTTTCCATGATTAAAAAAAGGTGAGACAGTATAAGAACACCCTTTTGCCTTACAAGAAATGCTAAAGGGAGTTCTTGAAGGTGAAAGAAGAGGATGCTAAATAGTAACATGGAGATGTTAAAGTACAAAAATTATTAGTAAAAGTAAGTAGAATATGAAATCCTAACACTTTAATACTGTAATGGTGATGGGGAATTATAGCTAGCATAAAGTTAAAAGGCAATGCTATAAGAACAACTGAAGGTACAGTGCTTTGTTAAGAGACATGAATTATAGAAAAATGTAAAGTATGTCATCAAAGATATAAAACATGGGAAGAGCAGGGTAAAATTTAGAGATTTTATATGTAATCAGAATTCAGTTGCTATCAACTTAAAATAGACTTTTTAAAAATATGTTATATAAGCCTAAGGATAACCACAAAGCAAAACCTCTCATAGATACACAAAAGATTAAAAGAAAAAATCCTAAGCATATGACTACAGAAAGATATCAAGGTCTGAATAAAGCAAGCAAGAGAGATAGCAACAAAGAATTTTTAAAAATAACAACCAAAACACAATTAACAAATTGCCAGTAGTAAATCTTTAACTATCAAAAATTACTTTCAATAAAAATGGAATGTATTTTATAATCAAAAGGCATAGAATGACCAAATAAATTAAAAACTAATACCCAATTATAAACTGCTTACAATTGACTTAATTCACTGTATGATACATTCATAGATTGCAGTGAAGGAATAGAGAAAATCTATAAAAATAAAAACTAAGAGAGAACAGAGGTAGTTATACTTATTTCAGAAAAAATAGACTTAAAGGAAAACATTGTATAAAGGAACAAAGAAGGTTATTACATAATGATAATGGGGTCAATTTGTCAAAATACTGCAACTGTTGTAAACTTATATATGCACTCAACATCAGAGCAACTAAATATATAAAGTAAACATTTAGAGACCTGAATGGAAATGTGGAATGCAACACAGTAATAGTAGGGGATATCAATACCTTACTTTCAACATTTAGACAGATCATCTAGACAAAATATCAATAAGGAAACATTAAACTTGAACAATAATTTATACCACATAGATTGAACAGACATACAAAGAACATTCTACATAACAACAACAAAACATATTCTACTCAAATGCACACAGAATGTTCTTCAGATTATATCACATGTTAGGCCATAAAACAAGCCTTATCAAATTCAAGAAGACTGAAATAATCTCAAGTACCTTTTCTGACAACAATGGCATTATAAAAGGAGTCAATAAAAGAAGGCATTATGGAAAGTTTTAAATTAGGTGAAAATTAAGCAATGTGCTCTGAAACAGCAATGGGCTCAAAAACTTAAAGAAATTTAAAAATATCTTGAGGAAAAGTAAAATGGAAACAAAACATAGCAAAACTTATAAACTGCAGCAAAAGTAGTTCTAAGATGGACGTTTATAGGAATAAATGCCTACATCATGAAAGTGGAAAGAAATCAATCTGATACTACACCTCAAAGAAGCAGAAAAATATGAAAAAATTAATCCCAAAATTAATAGAAGGATAGGAAACATAAAGGTCAGAGCAAAGGTAAGGAAAATAGAGCCCCAAACCTACAAAATATCAATGAAAGAACTGGAATTTTTAAAAGAACCAAAATTGACAAAGCTTTAACTAGAAAAACTAAAAAAGAGAGATATGACTTAAAAGAACACAATCGGAGATTTTTTTTTTTAAAAAAAGGAGACATTACAATGGATGTCACAAAAATATAAAGAATAATGAGAGACCATATTAGCAATTATATGCCAACAAATTGGATAACCTAGAAGAAATGGACAAATTCCTAGACATACACAGCCTACTATGATTAACTCAAAGGAAATAGAAAATCTGAACAGACTAATCATGAGGGAAGAGATTAAGTCAGTAATAAAATGTCTCCAATCAAAAAAAAAATACAAGACCTGATGGCTTCATTGCTGAGTTCTGCCAAATATTTTAAAAGAACTAATACCAATTCTTCTAAAATGACTCCAAAAATTTGAAGAGGAGATCATTTTTCTAACTCATTCTAGTGGCCTAGCATTACTCTGAAACCAAAACCAGACAAGGACACAACACAAAAGGAAAACTACAGGCAAATTCCACTGATGAACATAGGCACAAAAAAGCCTCAGCATTATACTAGCAAAACAAATCCTACAGCTCATTAAAACGATTATTCACTATGATCAGCTGGGTTTAATAAAAAGAATGTAATGATGCTTCAACATAGGCAAATCAGTAAAGGTGATACATGACATTAACAGAAAGAGCAATAATCGTATGATCATTTCAATAAACCTAAATGGAAGTGCTAAAACTATAAAACTCAAGAAAAAACTGTAGACCATGTACACTTCACTGCATGTATGTTATTTGCTTTTAAGGACTCTAAGCCTATTGAACTGTTGATAGTAGATTAGTTTTTGTATTAGTTGTTAATGCGTTCTATATATTCTAGACTGGCAGACATTGGTAAAAATATTGAGGCCAGTGAAGCAAGGAATCCTACGATTGTAGAGCAAAATACAGATATAAAACATGGGAAGACTGGAATGAACCCTACACAATTTAAGTGAAACTCCATGTGTCAATATGACTAACTTTTCAAGATAAAGAATAAATTAATAGATAAATAGATGATTGGGGAAATGGATGAACAGATGGATATGTAGATGAATAGGTAGACAGATTAAATAAATGAATAGACAGAAATAGATATAGCTATGTAATACATACACATATACATACAGATACATAGTAGTTATTGTCATAGACAGAGGTATAGGCACAGGAACATTTGTTGACAAGAAAAGGAATTAGAAGCACTGGGCCCCCAACAGTGATGATGACATGCAGTGCCTGGATATTAATTTTTAAAACCATTGAATTTGTCTCTGTTTTTTATACTAAAGGTAACTAATTCACATGGCACAGCTTCTATTAATTTATTGCCTGCTTTTAAGTATAAGATAATATATTTGAATTTTAATAATGGCTATGTTTAACATCTTTCAAAATTCCTGCATATTAAACAATGAAGCTCTCATGAGCCTGCCCAAGCCATCTTCAGCACAGCGCCGGTCCTAGCACACAGTGAGAATTCAATAAACAATTCATACCTATTTGGTATTATGCTTATTATTTGGGTAATGAAATAATCTGTACACCAAAGCCCCGTGACATGCAGTTTACCTATATAACAAACCTGCACGTGTAACTTTCAGTCTAAAATAAAAGTTTCTTAAAAAAAAAGAAAAAAAAGAAGAAAAGAAAAGAAAAGAAAGAAACTGTGTGTAATTCGTTTCTAAATTACCTTCCTGGTTCAGAAGCATTTGTAATAATAAATAGCTAAAGCTTTTAAAAGATACAAATATACATATCACTTTTCCAAATGAAAAATGAAATACATTTTTTAAAACAAAATAAGAGCTTACTTGAGCAGTTCACTTCCGGATCCCACCTTCCATTTATGCAGACTGAATGTTTTTGTTCTTTCCCTCTACATTTGTAGCTTATGTTAGAATTATGATCAAATTCTTTCTTTTTGGTTAAATTTCCCTTAATTATAATTAACTTTGATATATTGCACTTCTTCAGTTGATCTGTTGCTATACAATGAAAATATTTGTATTAAAATTCTAATTCTAAGAATCAAATGAATTATTACATAAAAATAGTTTTAAAGTTAATAGTATTTGCATAGTAAAATTATAACATATCATTATAAATTTCACCAATCAAGTTACTCCTGATCACATTGCACCAAAATGCTGTATGTAAAAATACAAGCCCTGTATTCTGTTGCTGAGGTGTCAGAGAGATTACCTATCAAAAGATATTTTGTACATTGGGAAATGCAAAATATCACTGGATATTTTACTGGATGAATAAGTAGGATTGGACATTTAGGACTCTCAGAATGCAGGACCCAGGGAAACATTAGGAAAAAACTCAGTTTTAGAGAAATGTAAATGAGAGTCCCCAAGATCTTCCCAGTTAGTTATCAAAGAGACAAGATGATTTAAAGACTTGTAAATCTCTAGTTACACTGTAAGTGACATGACTACTTCATGTCACTCAGTTATACTACTGACATAGAAGGCCTGTGGCCCACAAACCCTGCAGCACATTAATTTATTTTAGCTCATATGGAACAAACTGAAAAATTATCACTTTTGCAAGCTTTAAGAGAGAAAATATTCCTGTGGGAGACTAGTAAGCAGATATTGTGTCAACTTTGTTTCTTTGCTTTTCAGTACCTGAAAAGAGTGCCATATAATAACAACAGTATTATACATATTTTCTTGGTAATTAGTACTCATATGTAATTATATGACGATTTTTTTAATTTTTTAATTTTTAAAGAAAGAGTTTTACTCTGTTGCCCAGTTTGGAATGCACAATAAAACTCACTGCAATCTCAAACTCCTGGCCTTAAGCAATCCTTGCTTCTCAACCCCTCTAGTAGGTGGATTACAGGCATGCACCACTGCACCTAACTAATTGAAAAACATTTTTATAGAGATGGGGTCTTGCTATATTGCCCACACTAGTCGCAAGCTCCTGACCTCAAGCAGTTCTCCTGCCTTGGCCTCCCAAAGTGTTGAGATTATAAGCGTGAGTCACCACCCTGGCCTCAGATGACAATTTTATAAGTAAAATGTTGCTTCACGCTTTTAAACAATATTGATATCAGAAGCAGAAAGATTCATAAAATTATATTTCTAGCTTTATTTTTTCTCTCTAGACACATAGTGAATTATAAACAATATGCAAATCATTGGTTTCATTATATTGAAGCCTGGACATGTTTAGGCGTATCTGTAAATTTCAAAAATAAGAGTTGTAAATATTGTTTTTACAATAAAAATATTAAACTTTATTAAATGTTGATTTAAGAAGTGTATTCTTACCCACACACTGAGGAAGTTGGGTCCATACTCCATTAATACATGTAATTGATCTGTGCCCGATCACTGTAAATGTTTCTGAGCAATTAAACTCCACTGAATCTCCATAGTAATAGGGAGGGGAAGAAGGCTGGGCATAGCCATGTTCAAGTTCTGGTATATCTCCACAGGTACTCTCCTCCTCTATGTAAATTTTACAAAAAAGGCTTTTTTTGGGAAAATGTAATTTATGCGTTTTACATACAAAATACCGAAGTTTTGACACGTGTATATATTAATATTTTATACATTACCAATACACATTGGCAAAGTTGTCCACTCTCCATCAACACATTGAATTTTATTAGGTCCCTTCATTAGAAATCTGGGATTGCAGTAATATTCCACCACTTCACTGTGTCCATATTCTTCTTTCTTTGTTTCCTTAATGTCCCCATTGAGAACTTCAGGAGGTGGACCACATGATTGTACTTGCTCTATAGTATAGTAAATAATGGTTCATTTGTCTGTTTTACAATATAAAAATCCAGTAAAATGGAGAGACTTTCTTCTTTTGTTTAGGTATTCTTCATTATGTAACTTATTATAGCATCCTAAACAATCAAGAATGGTGTTCATACTGAATTACATTAACTAAATTGTCATATTGAAGTCATATTAAAATGTTAAACTATGCTGAGTCTTCTAGATACTTTAAAGATGCAAGAAAACCAATTATGGGGTTATGAAAATCATGTTAATTTTTACATTTCATGGAAACATTTTATTATAACATTTTGCAAAAGTATCATAACTGAGGCAAGCTTTTGAACAAGGTATTTTAAATTGGACTAATCAATACAAGTAATTGAATTTAATATAAGCTGCTTAAATACTGTTTAGACACACTCAATGAAATTTCAGTTACAGCCCACATTACACAAAATGTTCAATGTGGATGATGACATTGCAGGCAAAATGAAAATTAGCAAAGAATTCCCTGCATTGTCAGCCACTGCTATGGTTTAGATGTTTGCCCCCTCCAACATCGTGGTGAAACTTCATCCCCAGTGTTTCAGGTGGGGGCCTACTGGGAGATGTTTGTGTCATAGGTATGGATCTCTCATGAATAGATGAATGACCCCACTCAGGGATAGTTCTCACTCTATTAGTTCCTGCAAGAGTTGGTTCTTACAAAGAGCCTGTCACCTCCCTGTTCTCTCTTGCTTCCTCTCTCATCATGTGTTCTCTGCACACACTGGCTCCTCTTCCCCTTCTACCTGCAGTCTGTGGCTCTCACTGAATGCAGATGCCCAATCTTGAATTCTATAGCCATGAGAATAGTGAGCCAAATAAAACATTTTTATAAATCACCAGCCTCAGTTATTAATGATAGAAACATAAACATAAAACAGACTTAGACAGACAACACCTATATGTCTAGGAATACTTCCAGTACATGAAGAAACAATAGAGACTAATATAAGTAACCAAAACTCAGGTGTTCAGTTCCATTCCATATCCTACACAGGCAAATCTTTGACTTAATTCATTAGATTACAGATGAGAGAAGCCCAAACAAAATTAAGAATTAGAAATATTCAGTTTTAATTCTTGTTTCAGCAAGTGTAAAATAAACATTCACCTTTACATATTGGGAGTTGAGGGGACAATCCAAAGTGGTAGCACTGAACTGAATTAGGCCCAACTCTGGTAAATCTTGGTTTGCAGGAGAATTTCACCACGTCTCCAACTTTAAACTGGTTGTTCCTGGGATCAGGAACTAATTGTCCATCTATTTTAGGAAGTCTGCATTCTCTTTCTTAAAAAAGATAAAATGATTTTATGATAATATATAATTAATTAATCACTGCCAAAGTAAAGATTACATGGGCCACAATAGAGTGAGGTTGATGTTGGGTCATGCACACAGAGGGGCATCAGATAAATCATTTTCCCTGAAAAGAATGCTACATATTATGTTTTATATGCTGTCTAAATTGAAATGGAACTTTATGAGAAATGTTATGGTATTAAAATGTACCTGTTCTAAAAATTAATTTATAAATTCAACTTACTTATGCTGAATCTAGTTCTAATCACTGACATTTATGAAATTTAATGTTACATGTTTTTACTGAAAGTATGAAATTGCTCTCTCATAGTAAAAAAGACTGAGACTACAGTTTTAAAGTTGCATACATTAACCAGAATTAGGTCTTTTGAAAACAAGATGGCTGACTAAGGAGTTTGGACCCCAGTTCTCCTCAGAGAGAAGAACCAAAGTTACAGGTAAATGATCATAACTTGAAAAATATCAAAGATGGGGTGCTGGAGCATAGAAGAGAAATCGTGTTAAGAAGCCAAAGCAGAGAAAAAAATAGAAGCAAGGCCCTGGCAAAGGTTGATTAGGATCCTGTGGGACTTCATAGAAAGTGTTGGTAGGAGTCTTTTGGGCTCCCTGCAGCTCAGAATGTGCATCCAAGCTGTGAGAGAGCTCCTCTGCCCTTGTGAACACACACACTGGTGTGAGTGGAGATTTCAGAACTTCTTGAGGGCAGTACACCAAACTAGTAGCTTGAACAGAGTCATTTGCCTTCTCCTTGGACCTGAGCTACAGTGGTAGGTTTCGTGCTTGCAGTGCACTCACATGGGGACTGTATCCTACCCAGGAGCCTCAGCCCTGTGTCTCCATGACCTCAGAACCGCACAGACATTGCCTGGCACCTGCTTGGATGTGGCAGTCACATACAGCTGGCTGGACCCAGGGGAGCTACAGCATTCCCAGTAGTTTAACCATCAGAGAGTGTTGTTCCTAATGGAAAGGAAGGGAGAGTGCAGTGCCACAAAGGGACACCCCTTGTGACAAAGAAGACTGTAGCATTCACTGTCCTGTGTGCAAGAGCAACCTGCTTGTGGGCTGAAAGTGACTACACCACTTCCAGCAGACACACAGGCACTGTGCTTGGCTCTGCAACGGAGGAGAACAGACAAATACCAGGAGCCAAGTGGCCCCCCTGCTTGGGCATGAATGTACAGGGGGGACACCTCCCCTGCTCCCAATCCAGTGGACATAGCTGTGGTCACTCGCAAAGGAAACCGATGCAGACACACCAGAGGACAGACATTCCAGAAGTATTAAGGGTTGCTGCATCCCCACTGGTGATGTGCCCAGTGAAACCAGGCTTGCAAGAAGGACTAGGCCCCCGCCCCTCTTTACACATAGCAGCAGTGCTCCTGCAGGAGAGAGCAGGAGAGCTGAAATGCTGTGTGTTTTGGGCTGAGGGAGGTGGTTCCACACAGAAGACATTTTGACGGGGAACTGCAGGGCAAACTGTCATTTCATAGCTGTCATTTCTCTTGCTACCTGGAGATAGAAAGTGGTGCCTGTCCGATCTGAGTGCACTCGCCACTGGGACTGTGACAGGGAAGTGGATCAGGCCCTGCCTGCCCAGGCCATGGAACTGAGGCAGCCGCCTCCCACACTGCAGAAATCGAGGAGCATCTCACCAGGGTCCTCTCCTGACACCCTGGAGGGCTGGTGCTTGTGCTCATCCTTGAAGTATCCAAGGGTGAGCTTAGTGGTTCAGATCCACCCAGCTCTGTCCCCAGCTCCTCAGACCACTGTACATTTCACGGATCAGTCCATTGCCTGGGGCAACAGAGAGTTTCTCCCATAAACAGTGACAAGCATACGCTCTTCTGCTTCTGGAGCAGCTGGCGCCTACCTATGTGCGCCACCTACTGTCCTGGATGTTGAACTGCACAGCCCAAGGCAAAATCTGCAGACACTAGGGCATGATGCTGAAGAACAAGGTTCGTCTTCGTTAAGTCCTCTATACCAGCCCTTCAGCAGGCAGTAAGCCTTGTCATGCACCCAGTACATAACTACTACAACCAGCAATTAAGAAAGCCATCATACAAATGTTATCTCTAGGCAAAAAGAGCCGTTACCACTGAGAGAACCCAGAACATAAACCAAATAACCCTAAGCAACACACGTCATAATCACATCCTCAAAGGGAAAGAAATCCTGTCTATGGAAAACCACACTCAAAAATAAGAAAAAGAGATAGTCCACCTGAATGAGAAGAAAATTCTGAAACATTTCTGGAAGTGTGATAAAACAGAGTATCACAACACCCACAAAGGATCACACTAACTCTTCTGCAATGACTCTTAACCAAAATAAAATTATTGAACTACCAAACAAATAATTTAAAATATTTATTTTAAAGTAGCTCAGTGGAGTCCAAGAGAAAAATGAAAAGCAATACAAATAAATTAGGGGGAAAAAACTCATATATGAATAAAAAATGTACTAAAAATATTTTTTAAAAAAGGAAGTTAGGGAAATAAAAAATTCATTGAAGAATTACAAAATATAGTTCAAAGATTTAATAACATATTATACCAAGCAGAAAAACTTGCTCTAAGAGCTTGAAGACAGGTCTTTCAAATTAACCCTGTTAGACAAAAATTAAGAACAAATAATTGTTCAAATGAGCAAAGATTTTAAGAAAAATGGCATTCTGAAAAGTGAGAAAACTTAAGAGTTATAGATATTCCTGAGGGAGAAGAAAAACGGTAATACTTTGGAAAACCTATCAGAGGAAAATTTATCTCCTCTTGCTAGAGATATTGATGTCTCTATCCAAAAGACTCAGATAATGCCAGGAAAATGCATTGCAAGATGAACTTCAAACATAGTCATCAGACTATCTAAAGTCAATGTGAATGGGGAAAAATTATAAAATCAACAAGAGAAAAGCATCGCATCAACTATAAAGGAAATCTCATAAGACTAACAGTGGACTTCTCAGCAGACACTTCACAAGCCAGAAGAATTTGTTGTCCTATTTTTGGTGTTCTTAAAGAAAGATTCTTTTATATTTCTAGAAAAAGAAAAAGCCTGTTAGACATGTATTTGTATTTTGCTAAATTAAGCTTCATAAATGAAGAATACATAAAATGTGTCTAAGACAAGCTAATACTAAGGGAATTCATTGCCACTAGAAATCCACTTTAAGAATTCGTCCCACAAGTAACGATCCAGGGAGTTCTGAACATAGAAACAGATGGTCAGTACTCATCATCATAAAGACATGCGAAAGTACAAAACTTATAGGTCTTACTAAAAGGAATTACACAGTTGACTGCAAACCAGCTAGGTAACAACTAACATAATCACAAGAACAAAACCTCACATGTCAATATTAACTTTCAGCATATATAGATTAAATATTCCTCTTAAAAGATATAGATTTGTGGACCAAGTTAAGAAAACAGAAACCAACCACTTACTGCTCACAAAAAAAATCCACCTAAATGAGAGAAACTTATACAAATTCAGGGTAAAAGTATAGAAACAGATACTTTGTACAAACAGAAAAGAATTTGGTATAGCTATATTTATTTACAAGAAAGATTTTAAATCAACAAAAGAAAAAAGATGAAGTTTATTCTACAGTAATAAAGAAATTAAGAAGATATACTAAATATGTATGTACTTAAAACTTCAGCACCCAGATTCATAAAGCAAATACTACTAAAGCTAAGTAGAAAGATAAACAGCAATATAATTAGGTAAGCAACCTCCATACCACCAATGACTGTACTAGACAGATTGCCTGGACAAAAATATAAACAAAGGAATGTTATACTTAAATTGAATTCTAGAAGAAATGGACCGAACAGACATTTAAACAACATTCTGCCCAACAAACTCAGAATATATGTTATTCTCATCTGTGCATGGAATGTTCTCCAAAATAGACCATATGCTAAGCTACAGCCTCAAAAAAATTTTAACATTTAGAAATAATATCAAGTATCTTCTCAGAAGATGGTGAAATATAACTAGAAATCAATATCACACAGATTTTTCAAAACTATCCATACACATCAAAATTAAATGACTGACTTCTGAGTGACCTTCTAGTCAGTGATAAAATTAAGATGGAAATTTTAAAAAATGAAACAAATGAAAATAGAGACACAACTTACAAAAACCTTTGGGATATAGCAAAAGCATTGCTAATAGGAATATTTACAGTGTGAAATGCCTGCATAAAAAATATAGAAAGGTCATAAATTAACCTAACTTTGCACATAAGGAAACTAGAAAAACCAGAACAAACCAAACCCAAAACTAGCAGAAGAAAAGAAATAACAAAAATCATGGAAAAACTAAATAAAATTGGGATCAAACAAACAATATAAGAATCAATGAAATAAAAAGTTAGTTTTTTGAAATGATAAACACAATTAATAGACCACTAGCAAGATTAACAGAGAGAAGAAGAAATGTTCCATTAAACACAAGTAAAAATAAAAATAGAGACATTACACTTGATACCACAGACATAAAAAGAATCACCAGAAAATCTAGAGAAAATGAATAAATTCACTAGAATCACACAACCTCCAAAGACTGAACAAGGAAGGAATAGAAATCCTGAACAGACCAATAATAACACCACTAACAAGTAGTGGGATTTAATCAGTCACAAAATCTCTCCCAGTTTATAAAAAGAAAAAGAAAAAACTCACTACCAGAAGGATTAATGGCCAATTTCTGTCAGACATACAAGAATAATCAATACCAATCAACTGAAACTGCTCCAACAAATCAAGGCAGAGAAAATCTATAACTCCTTCTATGAAGCCAGTCATGGATGACAAAACAAATAAACTAGTGGCCAATATCTCTGTTGAGAATAAATGCAAATTTCTAAACAAAATGCTAGCAAATTAAAACCAACAGCATATCAAAATGATAATATGCCACAATTAAGTGAGTTTTATTCCAGGGATGCAAACTTGGCTCATCACACACAAATCAATAAATGTGATTCCCCATATAAACAAAATATTTTTTAAAAAATTAGATGATTATTTCAATAGACACAAAAAGAAACCATTTGATAAAATTCAGTATTACTTCATAATGAAAATAGTCAAAACACTAGTCATGGAAGGACACATCTCAAAATAAAAGCCATATATCACAAACCTACAGCCAACATTATACTAAATGGGAAAAGTTGAAAGTGTCTCCCCACCACATAAGAATTAGAACAGGATAACAGTGCCCAGTTTCTCTGCTTTTACTCAACATAGTACTGGAAGTCCTAGTCAGAGTAATCAGGCATGAGAGAGGAATAAAAGCCATCCATAAGGGAAATGAGGAAGTCCAATTATCTCTGTTTGCTGATAATATAATCTTATACCTAGAAAATCCTAAAGACCCCTCCAAAAAATTTTCTAAATTATATAAATGAATTTGGTAAAATTACAGAATACAAAATTGATATACAAAATGGGTAGCATTTCTATACACTAATAGTGGACAACCTGAGAATCAAATCATAACTCAATCATCTCATTTCCAATAGCCATGAAACAAGTTAAATACTTAATAATACAATTAATCATGGGAGTGAAACGTCTTTGCAAGGAAAACTACACAACACTGATAAAAGAAATTGTAGAGGAGACAAACAAAGGGAAAGCATCCCATGATCATGGAATGGAAGAATCAATGTTATTAAAATGGCAATACTGCCCAACACCATCTATACATCCAGTGCAATCTATGAAAATACCAACATCGTTTTTCAATTAATTAGAAAAAACTATTCTAAAATTCATATGAAACCAAAAGATCCCAAGTAGCTAAAGAAATTCTAAGCAAGGGTGTCACCTTACCTGACTTCAAATTATACTACAAGCCTATAGTAACCAAAACATTATGGTACTGGCATAAAAAATAGACACACAGATAAATGGAACAGAATAGAGAATACAGAAATAAAGCCACATACCTGCAACCAACTGATCTTCAACAAAGCATTAAAAAATGTACACTGGGGAAAAGACGTTCTATCCAATAAATGGCAATAAGAAATTTGGATAGCCACATGCAGAAGAATGAAACTGGCCTCCTATCTCTCACTGCATACAAAAATTAATCCCAAATGGATTAACATATTTAATGCAAATCCTGAAATCATGAAAATCATGCAAGAAACCTAGCCAAAGTCTTCTGGACATGGCCCTAGGCAAAGAATTTACAACTAAGACTTCTAAAGGAAGTACAATAAAAACAAATATAGACAAATTCATCTGAATTAAACTAAAAACCTTCTGCACAACAAAAGAAATAACAAACAGAGTAAACAGACAACCTCAGAAAAGCAGAAAATATTTGCAAACTATGAATCTGGGAAAGGACTAATATGCAGAATCTACAAAGAACTGAAACGACCCAACAAGAAAAAAAAGTGGGCAAAGGACATGAGATATTTTGCAAAAGAAGACTTAAAAATGGCCAGTAAACATGAAAAAAGTCTCAATATCACAGAATGGTTACTGTCAAACACTCAAAAACAATAAATGTTGCTGACAGTGAGGAGAAAGAAGAATGTTTATATGCTGTTGGTAGGAATGTAAATCAGTACAACCTCTGAAGAAAACAGAGTGGACCGTTCTCAAAGAACTAAAAACAGAACTACTATTTCATCTAGCAAGCCCACTACTGTGTATCTACCCAAAGGAAATCAATAATTATATCAAAATGATACCCAGGGTCATATGTTTATAGACACACTACTCACAATAACAAAAATACAGAATCAAACTAATTGACTATCAACAGATGAAAGGTAAAAGAATATATGGTATATACATATATACATATATGTGTGTGTGCTATAGTGCTATAGAATACTACTCAGACAAAAATATAAGACAAAATTATGCCTTCAGAAGTAACATGCATAAAACTGGAGGCCATTATTTTATGTGAAATAATTCAGATTCAGAATGTAAAATCCCACGTATTGTCACTTATACGTGGGAGCTAAATAATGTGTACATATGGAGAGGGAGTGCTGAGTAATAGACATTGGAGACTCAGAAAGGTGGGAGGATAGAAAGAGGGTGAGGAATAAGAAATTACCTAATGGGTACAATGTTCACTATTTAGGTGATGAATACACTAAAAGTACAGACTTCACCGCTCGCTATTCAATATATCCATGGAACAAAACTGCGTTTGGACACTCTAAATGTAAAAAACATAGAAATTAAAATTTTAAAAAGAAATGAACACACCATAAAACACTATGGAAATATCTTAAAAACTTAAAGTATAATAGAGCTTCAGAAGATCCCAAGAATAATGATGATATAATTCTGTAATTGCAGAGTGAAGAACACCTTTATTTAACTGAAACTAAACAACCTTCAAATAATTTCTGGTCTCATCATGTTTATAATTCTTGATGATTGACATATACATCACAAAAGGTAAATTTTCATCAAATATTTATTAGTGAAGATGTATGCACTAAGAAATTAACTAAAATTGGCATTTTTGTTTAAGGTGATCAAGGAAGCAGAACTTAAAATAGCATTTCTAATTTGTTTTAAGTTAGAAAAAATGTAAAAATCACATAATATATTACAAATAAAGGAAACAAATTAAGATATATTTTCAAGGTCACATGGAAAAGCAAATTCTAGGTGTCCTGAATATTTATGTTAACATATAACAATTTTTATTATATCTATAGTTTATATCAATGTTTAATAAATTTGATAATTATTCTGATTCAAATAAATGTATAAAATTATCCCTTACATGTTTATAATTTTTAAAAATCAGCAACATTACTAAATAGTATCCAAAACGTATTTTTCTTATTCAGAATCCTACTTTCTTGCTAACTTAGAAAATTAAAAGCTAGAATTCATAAATTAGAATAATACCAAAAAGAAATTTCATCACATCATAACCTCAAGTACTAATGCATAATTACAAAATTAGATTTAAAGTAATGGCACAAAATAACAACTACAGAAATTTGCTTTTGTGTTTGTTTTAATATTGAGTTTCGCAGATTATTTGTGAAAATCACACTTGAATGAGAATCACTGGGATTTCTCTCCTAAAAGTCTATGCCAATCTTTTACATAGTGATTCATTCATTTGTATGTGTGTTTATTTACATATTTTATGCTAATTTTATATAAATTCTCTCTGTAATCTTATTGTGAAAAGCATTGCCTTAAAAAGAAAAATTAAGATCTTGATTATTGAGTATATTCAGCTGCTGTATTTATATAGAGGTAATAACTTAGGAAATGTGATTTAGAGAAGAATGTGAATGGATACTCCCTGAATTAGAAATATATTTTTTCATATAAAATTCAAAACTCTAGCTCCTAGTACTGGATATGTGAAATGTTAGTATAAATTTTTCACTATGAGGTATATACTCCTTGACAATTGTAAATCTTATTTAGGTTAAGTGCTCTATAGTAACAATTCTGTGGAAACGTTTCCCCAAAGAAGAGATCTCTTAGGATGGTTGAAATATACTCAGATGTCTATCAAGCTGTATGCAGTTTTCTGTTACATGGCTGAGAGAAGAATATTTGAAAAGAATACTAAACCAGTATTTCTTCATTTAACAGTTGGAGGCCTGTGCTATACTAGCAAATTCCTAGTTATGTGTTCATATGATCTTATCTTTGTAAAATTTGCAATAGAAAGCCATTTTCTACCTCAGTTTCTACTGCTATGTCCACCACTCCAACTTCCTCTCCTTTTGGTTTTCATTTTATGTCTGGTGATTGGAAAGACTATTCAAATGATATATTCACAATTTTGTGTTCTTTTTCAATGAAGGCCCCTGGAAATTGTAAAAGCTTCTGGCTTCATAAAACCTAAATTTGCCTATCATCACAGAAAAGAAATGTATAATCCTCTCTTTTTTTTTTAGAGAGAAAAGGAGAAAGAAAGAAAGAAACAGCAAAAGAAAGAAAAAGAAGAATGAAAGAGAGAAAGAAAGAGGAAGAGAAAGAGGGAGAGAGAATGGGATTCTTGTTTTATTGCCCAGGCTAGAATGCAGTCTAAAAATGGGTATTAAAAACCTCT